>JAVJIF010002525.1:232500-256142 GCA_038442645.1 Agave tequilana | reverse complement strand
AGGAATGTTGTTTTCCCATTAACTCGATGAAGAGTAAGATGATTATTCTAATTTATTTCATAAAATTGAGGTTGGGACATACATTGATTTGGATATGACCAACCCAGCATACGTAGTTGATTAAAGTTATGCCATGCTTGGCTGGTGAAATTTGAGTTAGAAGGTCCGGGTGAAATATGGATTACTATTAATGTTGAAAAAATTGTGGTTATCTATATCACTCAAGAAATGTCAAAAAAATAAACAATAAAAAAATCTAGCCTAAATTAACCTTAGATCTAAACGACTCCTAACTGGTTAGACTGGCTACGAGAGGTATATTGCAGAATCTAACCACAAGTTAATTGGACAGGTAGATGGCAAGATCCGTGGAGGTATCCACGCAAAAAGCGACAGGCCTAATTATGCCAAACCACTTCTTCGGTTTCGCCTCTTAATCCCTTGCCTAGTCACCAATTTGGCAAGAGTTAAATTCTAGCAACTTCCTCCTTAAGTCTATCTCCTATTGAGTTCGATGTGTTCCTAGGGCCAGTGTCTACTCAGATTTTAATTAGGATTGGATAGTGAGTGAGGAGATGGTTTGTGAGTTAAGGGAGGGTAATGACTTTCCCATCTTATCTTACTTATGGGATTTGCCTTACTTCATTTTCGTGCGACGTGTGCAAGTATATAGATAAGTAATCACTTAAAGTAATTGTAAAACACACAAAAGTGTTTCCTAATCTAGATATGATTAGACATGCCTTATCTCCAGCACCTTTTAACAGTAATTTAAAAAAATGAATTACATGAATCCCCTAGGATGCAACATCTAACCGTATTTTAAACAATTACACGTATGAGTTACTGTTGAATTAGAATTAGTGTGTACAACAGGCTAACAGGAAATAATAAAAACAGAAAAAACTATGAAATTGCAATTCAATCACCCTACAAAGAAGCAAGATGACTGACTCCATAGTATAGCCACGAAAACACGGCTAAGTAGGTGAGCCTGGTGCTCTGCCTTCTTGGGCAGAGTCTTAGAGATGCAAATTCTGTACTATAGTTGCTAAGTTCCTGTAGTCTCTTCCTACACACAAAAAATAGAGAAGAAAAATTAAACAATTAGTGAATAAAAAAAATATCGTTCCCTCCCTAGAAACGGCACCAAAATTTGATTGCTGAAAAACAGAGATAAAGTTAAAGGTTAGAAGGATGTTATCTGGTTGAAGGCATGTCTTTGTCTTTTACAATATTTTCGCGGTAGTAAGGGCTAAGCGGGTCGAATCCACAAGGAGGAATGCAATAGAAGCTTTTCAGTATTTTTTTTATAAACACTAAGTAGGTTAATAATTCTTCTTCGAATAAGAAAGAAAAAGGTCTATGTTAAGTGTTAGAGGTAAAAGAAGATGAAATATGATTTGATTTTGAAGATTAGGGTTTTTTAAAGAATTAAAGGATTAAACTAACTAATCATCTGCCACAACTAACTTACTAACCTATTCAAAATTTTACTTCACTTTAAATCCTAACATGATAATTTATCACAAAAACAAGCAAGGTACATAAGATAAAAAATGAGATCATATTTGAAATAACACTAACCAAGGTTTAACATTAAAATATCAAGTTGTCAATCAAGCATAAGATAAGAAAAATTATTGAAAAGTACTAGCAAATATTTAACCTAGTTCTCATCTTTGGGTGCCTTCAAGAACACTCGCTTTTGCAAGGCTTGGAGTATAAATGCATATGATTCAATTGGTATAGCTTAACATAGAATTAGAAGTAGTGGTGAAAAGATTAGCAAGTCATGAAAACAATTAGCTAAGCATGATGAAAGTAAAACAAAGCATGTAGATGAAATCTAAAGAAGTGCATAAAAATTAAAGTAAGTAAAATAATAAGAAGAAGGTTGAGTTGAAGAATAGAAGAACCTTTTGTCACCCTCAATTATAAGAACTCCTCCTTCTCTTTACAAACTTGAACTAAACTAAACCCCAAAATTACAAAAGAAAATTTAGAGAAGAGAACTAAAGAAAATCGTAAGTTTAATCTCTAGACTAGCTCTGAGATACCCTCCTATGCTGCCTCTGGGATGCTATTTATAGGAAAAATAGGAAGTAGAGTCCCAATAGAACAGGTGTGCCCAACCACCAAGCCAACCTCTACTAGAAAGCTACGAAAACATGACTTTTGTCACGTTTTTGAGGCATAAGTGGTGAGTCAGGGCACACGCTTTTGTGCTTGGTTTCTTTACGTTCGTCCATGTGGAGATATATCCTCAGAATTTTCATCTAAACTTTAGACTTTGAAATAACATCCTTTCGTAGATAACTTAGGAATTAAGTTATCTCTTAATCTGAGTTTAATTTTTAATTTTCACACTTTATCTTTGACTTGGAGCTCAAGCAACTTGATTTGAATTGATTATCCCCTTTATCTCTGAATTAGGATAGGCATTATCTCTTCTATCCTTCTCTTCCTCTTTATTTCAAATTGATTTAATTTGAAATTCAAATTTAGATAGGATAATTGGATAGATTAGAGCTTCTTCTACTATTATCTTTCTTTTTAAAATATCTAGACACCATAGACAAAAAGAGAGTTAAATAGCAAAATTAAATAGAGAATAATCAAGGATGAATGTGCAAATGTGACAATAAATATGCAAAATTGAGATACAATCACGCAAAATTGAGATGCAATACTCATTATAAATCTCATAACTGACTTTGTCCCATTTATCTTTGGATTCAGAAAAGTTACCAACCAAATAAGTTTCTTGAGTCTTAATTTTTCAACTTTTCGAAAAACAGTGTCATTACAACTGCCCATTCTTTATGAAACAATTAAAAATCTTTCTATTATAAACTTCACAACTTGTATCTCATATAGATTTGAGGTACAAGTAAGCACACAATTCAAACATAGGAAGTTTTCTTGAGATTCAGATCTATGACGAGCAGTGATAGTTTTATCATATTGGTTGACAAACTCAAAAAGTTTTGTGTTACATTCACGAACCTATCAAAAAGAATTAACACTCTCCGACCTTTGACTCGTTATCTTTTCCGCCCAAAAAATGTTCTTTAGATAAGTGTCCACCTAATATGTTCACAATCTGTACATCTTTACCAGCCTACTACCTTCTTCTTCATCTAAATCAGATTTTTGCTTCATCATTCTCCAACGTTCCTCGCATGCGCTTATGTCACGAGAAGAATAACAAACATTGAAATCAATAGAAAAATCATCTCCATATTTGTTCATCAAGGAGATTTATCTGTCAAAAATAGAACCGGTGTTGAGAATTAGATATAACTATCTTGATAGCATCGGTAATGATCGCCTTTGGTGCAACTCCGTGTATGCATTTGAGTCATTTCTTAAAAAGTCAAATAAATGTTCCATTTGCTCATATGCGAGCATTGCACAATTGAACAAAAAAGATTGTTGATGATGATTCACTCATGTGAATGGAGCGAAATGGCAGGTTCAGATGATTAGTTTTGTATATTGTGTCAAATACTACCACGTCAGAAAACTTAAATAAGAAGATCTTACTCTTCTGTCGGCCCAAAGGATACTTCTTAGTGTGCTTATATGATCAACCTCACTAGCAAAAAAAATTCTGGATCTGACTCCGATTTCTCTTGAAAATATTTAACGATAGAAATGAACTCCTGCCCAATATTTTTGTTCTTATGTTAGAATAATCAATACACTGTTATGCGCTTACTTATTCACAACCTTCTCCAGGATTCGCTGTACTAACCACAGGAGCAATATTAGAAGGAGGCATTCCTACATCATTCAAATTGGTCATAATAGTTCTTCTTTGGTCGATGTGTCTTATGATAGTAAAAGCGATGCACCTTATCCGGGGTTGATAAATCATGCGAATGCGAATCAGTAAACTTGGTAACCATCAAAAAGCTTCTGTCTGATAATAAATGTAACTGTATGCATCTCAGCAGGACATTAAACTCTAGTATTAATATGATGGTTAATGGTAAGCCCATCTTAACTTTTATCCCCCAACCTCTTGACACATCCTTGTTGCAACAATATTTTCTATAAATAACTTCATGCAGAAGACTCCATGATTTATCTATCCCTTTTTGCCTCACTCCAAATCTCATTTTTCTTGCATATGCATTGTAGAAGTTGTATGCCTTATCATATGATGCAAAATCTTGTCCTATAAAAATATTTTTGTTTTCAAACATTTCTAAAAGTACACCTAGAGGGGGGTGAATAGGTGTATGGCTAATCTAATGACAAATGATAGAGAATTAAAAACTAATTGCAACACATTTAATGTAACCAAAGAGTGTAGCCGAATTCCCGGTGAAGAGCTCTGGACTATCTCCTCTAAATTCCTTTAAATAAGAGTTGAGGTGCTATATGAAGCTCTCTTGGTTTAACACAAGTATGGCACATAATCAAGCCCAAGCATATAAATGATATGATATGA
Organism: Agave tequilana; assembly: GCA_038442645.1. NCBI lineage: Eukaryota > Viridiplantae > Streptophyta > Magnoliopsida > Asparagales > Asparagaceae > Agave > Agave tequilana. Next base: position 251,680 of record JAVJIF010002525.1, on the reverse strand, counting down.
TGCAATGCACAAAATAGAGAAAGAGAGAGTTTAGAGACAGTGGATCAAACACAAACACAAGGATATGCTTCGAGGTTCGAGCACCCAGCTCTACATCCCCGCCTTCACACAGAAGGATTTCCACTATTAGCGTCCACATAGGACTTCCCACACAGGGAACCTCCACTGAGAATTTGGGCAAATACAAATTAGGAGTACACAACTCCTCTCTCAACAAATACAACTTCTCACTAGAGGTAAGACACAATACAAATCACCTCTACACTTAGAGGGATAGGCACCTAGACAAACAACAATCAACCTCTCACTAGAGGGATTAGGCCCAAAGCCAACACCAACAACAATCACCTCACACTTAAGGGATTCCAACACAATCACCTCTCATTAGAGGGATACAAACACCACTTCCACAATCACCTCTCACTAGAGGGATATCAACACAATCGCCTCTCGCTAGAGGGATATCACAAAGTATGGAAGGTTTACAACTTGGTGATCTCAAAGACCACAAACTAATTCTTTCTCACAAAATAATGATCCTAATAGATAGGATAGATAGAAAAGCTTAGCTGTGATAAAATAAAGAGTTTGAATATCAAAACACAAAGAAAAACTCTTGGAAAACTTCTAGGATATAATGGAAATGAAGAACAAAAACCAATCCCAAAGACTTCTCTTTTCTTTGATTTTTCAACTCTTTAAAACAAAATAAAGATCAAATCTTTGGCTCTAAAACTCTTTTAAAAACTTATATTTAAACACTATAAAGAATGAGAATTTTGCTCTTGAAAAACTTGTTTAAAACAGCTAAGGAATGGGGTATTTATAGCCCAACCAAAATCTGTCCGTTGGCAGCAAGAAAGGGCAATTGCCCTTCTGGTCGACCATCCAGTCGACCGGCCCAACGGTCATTTTTTTGACCATTGTGCCTCCGGTTGACCGCCCGGTCAACCGGGACTGAATACAGAGAGCAGCAGCTCTCTGCCGGTCGATCGGGGCCATTTCTAGAGAGTAGAGCTCTCCGGACGGTAGACCGGCCGGTCGACCGGCCCACCAGCCCATGGCTGCGTGCACGTTCTTGCACGTCGGTCGACCGGACCGGTCGACCGAGTTCTACTCGGTCGACCGGTCCGGTCGACCGTCAGACAGCCAGGTCCAACTAATTAGGGATTGAAAACTTGTCTTTTTCGCTACTAAAAAATCCCATAAAATCACATAAATTCCACAAAAATTAGTTCTTATTAGATCCTTGAATTACAAATATGTGTGATAAAAATTCAACACATATCTCAAATAATTTGAACCATTTTTGTGTTCTTGAAAATTTACCTTAAACAAAATCCGTATTTTCCAAAACATGGATTTTTGAAATGGAAAAAAATCGTTTTCTCCAAACTCATGTATATACAAAAACATGATATTGAAACAACTTTGAAGCATATTGTATCTGGATAGAATCAAATATACATGAAGGATATTATATCTATGTTTTTGACATGAAATCAAAAAATAAGTTTTCTTTAAATACAAAATTCCAAACTCATGAAATAAACTATCAAAATAAGTTTTTCTAAAAAGATGAAGCATAGATATATATATATATATATATATATATATATTATATATATATATATATATATATATATATATCTATATATATATATATATATCAAATCTAATATTTTAAATCATGTAAACTTGTTTTGATTCTATCTATTCATGAAAACCATATATATGAAAAACTAAAACCAGTTAAACCGAAAAACCAAACATGAAACTTTAAACTTGTATGTGTACTGTGAACTTGAGCATATCAACACTATCTAATCTTTACAATGATCTAAATAAATCTTAAACTAAATAAACCGATGTCTTCCTGTGGAACTCCTTCTCCAAGTCTACTCGATCCAATCATGATCCACCGAGCTTGACTCCAACCGAGTGCTAGATGTGACTTGACGCTCGAGCTCTTGAATCACCATGTGAAAGCTCCAAAACCCTTTTGTTGAAGCTAATCACTTACTAATATCTTGATCAAATATCTAAAACTAAATATCATAAGTTATTAGTAAAGTATAACTACATGAGTTAATCATCATCAAAACTAGAGTGAAGGGCATCTGAGCCAATAATCTCCCCCTTTTTGATGATGCCAAAACTCATGGAGTTATATATGCATGGATTAAAGTTAAGCTTCATAGAAGCTCCTCTTTAACTCATGCATAGCAATAAACATAAAGATATGTCATGTATGCTCAACATAAAGATGCATAAACGTGATATTTGAAACCAATAAAATAAACATGCTTTTGATACCAACAAAAGATACTTTTGATATCAATGGTAAAAGATAAAAAATTAAAAAAACATGCATATATAAAAACTCCAAATTTCTCTCCCCCTTTTTGTCAATCTATTAACAAAGAGGTACAACAACTAAAGACATAAATAATATTTTTCTTCCTTTTCTCATAAATCAAAACTGTTGGCCCAAGGTAACAATCACCCGGTTTGGAGTTTTGATGATTACAAAACATATATAGTTATTTGTACTAATCATATTTTACTATTTAAGTTTATTTCAGGGTTCTAAGGATTCAAAATGTATTCTTCCTAAAGGAAGGTGGTGATTGACTCAAGTTGACTCAATACGGGATCAAGATTTCAAGTTATTCAACATTGCCTATGGAAAAGCCCATATTGAAGATCTTATAGTCATCTAGAACCATTATAAGAATTAGTATGTTAAAGAGTTAGGATATGATAAGTTGTGCTCAAGAAACACACACACACACATTTTCACGTTTCAAAATACAAGTTTGTTTTTGGTTAGTTGGTTTTGGTGCATGTTTGATGGATCTACATGTTTTAAAATATTTCATATTTTTATATCTAGTGTAAAACATGTATTTCAACTCCTATAGCATGTTACTCAAATCTCAGACCATTTAAAAATATTTTCAAAATTTTTCAAAGTTCAAAAATATTTTCAAAAAAAAATTTGTTTCAAGCCTCACAGTCGACCGGGCGGTCGACCGGACCTATTTCAGGCCAGATCGGTCGACCGTCCGGTCGCCAGGCCTTGTGGCCTTAGGCGTGCACGTCTGTGCACGTCTGCCGGTTGACCGGGCCAGTCAACCGACTACAAGACCCTTAGTCTCGGGTTTACCGGTCGACCGCCCGGTCGCCCGACAGGTCAAAATTCCTTTTGATTAGCCTGCGGTCGACCAGACCGGTCGAGCGAAGCCAACGGCTCTTTTGCCATGTGGCTTGCCGGTCGACCGGCCCGGTCGACCGACATCCATCTAAGAGCCCAATGGCTCTTTTCTTGAAATCTGTTTTGATTTTCATGCTTCTTACACCTATTTCTGAATTCCTAGTGACTAAACTCTACCCTAATGACCTAGTATTCATTATGGATGAAATGAATTCACTCCCTATAAATAGAGGTCATTGGTTACATGTTTATTATAAGAAAAATTCTTATTATTTCAAGTTTTTCAAAAGAGAAGAAAGTTTACTTGCATTGCTTTTCAAAGTTCTTTCATTTGTTAAAGTTTTCAGTTGGTTTACAAGCTATTTTTACTTCTTTAAACTGAAATTTTTCTCACTTTACTTCTTGAGCCGAAAATCATCTCCACTCTATAAGAAGTTGTAAGAGAGAGTTTGTGGTCTTTTGATCACCAAGTGACTTGTATTTTCCTTGTGTTGAGATCCCTCTTGTGTAGAGGTTGGATTGGTTGGAGTTGGGTACTCCGTCTTGTGTAGACCAATTGTAATCCCCTTGGGTGTAAAGGTTCCGGTATGAAAATTTTCTTTGTGGATTTAGTGGAAATCCTTCATAGTGGTGAAGGCAGGGACGTAGAGCAGTGGCTCGAATCTCGAAACAAATTACTTGTATTTGCGATTGATTTCCTTTTATTGCTTTTCATTACTCTTCACACCTAACTTGTGATATTGTTTGTTTGCTCTTCATCATCTCAATCATTTCATTGACTTGCATTTTCGGTCTTTACTCATCTCAATAAGAAAGTAATTACGCGCCTCAACTCATAATCTAGAGGAATCAAAGAGGAGAAGTTCTAGAGCCCTTCACGGGGAATTCAGCTTCAATTTCTTATTTTGAGTGACCGCTTGCTTCATTTATACTTAGTTGTTTAAAAAGATCATTAGATTAACATTAATACCTATTCACACCCCTCTAGGTGTTTTTCAATTGGCATCAGAGCTTTGGTCTCTAGGTTCTTGGCTTAACATCCTTAGAGAGATCCTATATTGCTAATCACTCTATTCATATTTCATCCTCATACACTTAGTAAAAATGGCCGAAGGAATTAAGACCCCACCTAAGTTTGATGGCCTTAACTTTTTCATATGGAAGGTTAAGATGACCATGTTTTTGCAATCCTTAGGGAGCCGGGTTGCAAAGGCGGTGACTAAACCATTTAGTGCACCCCTTGGTGATGAGAACACTTGGTCCGACATTGCCACGAAGAGTTTGACGCTAATGCTAGGGCACACTATACCTTGCTTCAAGCTCTTAATGACAATGATATTTCTAGAGTCATTCATTGTAAATCAGCTTATAAGATTTGGACTCACTTACTAGTCACTCATTAGGGAACTTCACAAGCCAAAATCGACCTTCTTCGTTCCCAATATGAAAACTTTTCATGCAAGAGAATGAAACCATAGATGATATGGTTACTAAGTTTACAAAGATTACTAATGGTCTTTCTTCTTTAGGTGACGGCATTGACAACGACCAAAAAGTGAGGAAGATCATCTGTGCACTCCCTCCATCTTTGAAAGTCAAAGCCATAACTTTGAAGGAGCTCAATGACAAGGAAGAAATGGAGCTCATCGGTCTCATTGGGAACCTCAAGACCAGTGAGATGGAAAGAAAAATAAGAGAAGAGATGGCTCCTCCCAAGAAGAAAGCAATCGCCTTCAAGAGCTCTTCCACCTACTCCGACGAAGACGATGAGGAAGAGGATGATGAAGATCTTGCTCTTCTTGTAAAGAACGTTCGGAGAATGTACAGCAAGGCAAAATTCCAAAATAGAAGGAGATGGCAAGGTGAAGAAGAGAAGAAAATCATTTGCTTCAATTACCGGAAGCTGGGTCACATAGTTGCAGAGTGTCCAGAAAATAAAGGCCACCTCCAAGAAGCCATACAAGAAGAAAGCTTTAAAGGCTACTTGGGATTCAGAAGTGAATCCGATAAGGAAGTCGACACCGCCAACATGTGCTTCATCTAATGAAAGTACAAGTAAGGTAACTCCTGATACATCCATTGAAGATTGTGAATTATCTATAGATGAATTAGGAGAAGCTTTTGAAGAACTATCTCATAACTATGATTTTCTCAAAAAGAAATACTTGAAAATGAAAAAGGAAAATGAATCACTCAACCACAAAGTTTTCATTCTCACAAAAGAAAAAGATGATTTATTTTCAACTCTTGTTTCTACACAAAAGGATTTTGATATCTATAAAATTTCTTGCAAAGATAAATTTCCACTAGTTGATAAGATGAGATTTTCATGCTTAAGAAGAGAATTGACTCATTAGGAAATGTTTTAAGAAGTGTGAATTTGATAAAACTAGACTACAGGCTATGTTTCCTAAGAAACATATCCCAAAGAAACAATCACATGCTACACACTCTCATGTTCACAAATCACAACCATTACATCATGTAAAGCACCCTAAACATGCCCTTACTCCATACACTCATCATGCATTCATGTATGGTAAAGTATATGCATGCACATATTATGGCCGGAAGAGTCATTTGGTTAAATTTTACTATGATAGGATAAATACATCACATAATCATGTTTGGGTTCGGAATACTAACATTCAAGGACCCAAAAAAGTTTGGGTACCAAAGTCAACGGTTTTGTTAAATGATATAGGTACATTCCAAAGACCAACGACGTAGGGAGCGGTGTATCTTGAAAGTGCTTGCTCAAGGCATATGACTTGGGATATCAACAACTATGTAACCTATCAAGATACCATGAAGGTGGCACCGTCACCTTCAGAGTTGACGCCAAAGGAAAAATCATTGGTATCGGTAATGTTAAACTTGGTACATCTCTTTTAATAGAAAATGTTGTTTTAGTTGATGGCCTCAAGCATAATCTCTTGAGTGTTAGTCAACTTTGTGATAAAGATTTTAATGTTATTTTTGATGACCTAGCATGTAGTGTAATTGATAGACAATCCAATATATGTATATTTTCTGGATTTCGTGAAAACAATGTATACATGATTGATAGGTCTAAAATGCTATGCAATGCTACTTGTTTGAATACCTTCGATGATGACTCTTGGTTGTGGCATAGGAGATTAGGCCACATTTCTTTGACCATCTATCTAGATTAAACAACAAGAAAATGGTGAAAGGTATTCCTTACTTGAAATTTGAAAAGGACCGCATTTGCGATGTGTGCTAACTTAGGAAACAAACAAGTCCTCTTTCAAATCAATCAAGGATATCATGACATCACGACCTTTGGAGTTGATCTATAGATTTGTTTGGTCCTACAAAAACCAAAAGTCTAAGTGGAATCATTTTGCTTTCGTTTTAGTTGATGATTTCTCTCGTTTTACTTGAGTTTTATTTTTACAACATAAAAATCAAGCCTTTTCATATTTTCAAGCCTTTAAGAAAAGAGTTGAAAAGGAAAAAAATTCTTCTATTTTAAGAATAAGAAGTGGTAGAGGTGGTGAATTCAAGAACCAACCCTTTATCACTTTTTGCAAAGAACATGAAATTAAGCATGAATTATCTTGTCCTAGAACTCCACAACAAAATGGAGTTATTGAAAGGAAAAATCGTACATTATAAGAGATGGCTAGGACAATGATAAATGAGTACGGTCTCCCTCAATATCTATAGGCCGCGGCCGTAAACACATCTTGCTACATATCAAATAGGGTTTTCTTATGCAAAAATACTTCTAAAACATCTTTTGAGATTTATTATTCAAGAAAACCAAATGTTTCATACTTTAAAGTTTTTGGTTGTAAATGTTTTATTTTAAATACTAAAGATACTTTAGGTAATTTGATACAAAATCATATGAAGCAATTTTTGTTGGTTACTCTAACACTAGTAAAGCATATAGAGTCTTCAATAAATCATCTTTGACTATTGAAGAATCTATACATGTAAAGTTTGAGAAATCTAATGTGTTTGTTGAGAATGTTATAGAAATAGATTCCTTAAATGAAAACATGGAGAGGATTACTTTGAAGGACTCACCTACTCTTATGACAAGCCAAAGGTTGATGAGGAAATGATGTTCAAGAAGTTGAAGTGGAGACAACACAATCACTTTCAAAAGATTGGAGATTCACTCCACATCATCCCAAGGATCTTATTATAGGTGAAGTATCAAAAGGGGTAACTACTCGTTCTAAACTTCATGATCTTTGTGGGCACTATGCATTTATTTCTCATTTTGAACCAAAAATATTCTCGAAGCCGAGGGTGACTCATATTGGTTGCTTGCCATGCAAGAGGAGCTCAATCAATTCAAGCGCAACCAAGTTTGGTATCTTGTTCTTAGGCCCCATGATAGACCAACAATTGGTACTAAATAATTTTTAAGAACAAGTTGGATGAGTCAGGAAATGTTGCTAGGAATAAAGCTAGGTTAGTGGCCCAAGGTTACATTCAAGTCAAAGGTATCAATTTTGAAGAAACTTTTGCACCCGTAGCACGGCTTGAAGCCATATGGATGACACTTGCATTTGCTTCATATAAAGATTTTAAACTTTTCAAATGGATGTAAAAAGTACTTTCTTAAATGGATTTATTTAAGAGGAAGTGTATGTTGAACAACCCCCCGGGTTCGTTGATTCTACACATCTAGAATTTGTTCTCAAACTAGCCAAAGCTCTTTATGGTTTAAAACAAGCCCCTAGGGCTTGGTATGAAAGACTTTCAAATGGTTTTACTAAAGGAAAAATAGATACTACTTTATTTACCAAACATGTTGAAAATGATATACTTATAGTTCAAATATATGTTAATGATATCATATTTGGCTCTACTAATGAAAATCTTTGCAAAGCTTTTCAATCATGCATGAAGGAGGAATTTGAGATGTCTATGATGGGCGAGCTTAACTACTTTCTTGGTCTCCAAATCAAGCAAAGGAAGGATGGGATTTTCATCAATCAAGCCAAGTACACGAAGGAACTTATCAAGAAATTTGAGCTTGAAGGGGCTAAGACAAGCAAAACTCTCATGGCTACCACCACAAAGCTTGATAAGGATGAACAAGGTATAAAAGTAGACATTAAACTCTATCGTAGCATGATTGGTAGTTTGTTGTATTTAACGGCTAGTAGGCCGGACATTATGTTTTGTGTATGTCTTTGTGTTCGATTTCAATCGTGTCCTAAAGAGTCCCATTTGATTGTGATAAAACGCATTATTAGATACCTTAAGGGCACAATTGAAATGGATTTGTGGTATCTGAAAACCGGACAATTTTCAATGACGAATTTTTCGGATGCCAACTATACGGATAGGAAGAGTACAAGTGGAACATATCAATTTCTCGATAATTGTCTTGTTTCATGGTCTTCCAAGAAATAAAATTCGGTAGCCCTCTCAACTGCCGAGGCGGAGTATGTTACGGCGGGAGCTTGTTGTGCACAAGTCCTTTGGATGAAACATACTCTCATTGACTATGATTTACATTATGACCATATTAAAATATTTGTGATAATACTAGTACTATTCATATGACTAAAAATGCAATCAACGTAATAAGACTAAGCACATTGACATTCGATATCACTTTCTTAGAGATCATTATGAGAAAGGTGATATTGAAATTGATTATGTTTCTACCGATTTTCAACTTACCGATATTTTTACAAAACTACTAGATTATAATAGATTTTTTTTTTATTTGTGGTGAATTGAATGTTTGTGTTATGGATTCATGAAAATTTATTTTCAAACAATGTTTACCCTTTTTGATGCATGACAAAAGGGGGAGAAAAAGTTAGTTTATTGTTTTGAGTTTTGAGTTATATGTTTTGTGTTTTTGAGTTATTATTTGTTTACTTTTAAGTTATATGTTTTGAAGTATTATTTCTTTCTTATGCCAAGTTTTTATTTTTACTTTTTGTAAAGTTCATATTCTTGATATATAGCATGATTTGAGGGGGAGCTTTTCAAGCTCCTTTATCCATTTTTTTAAAAATAACTCATATGTTTTGTCATCATCAAAAGGGGGAGATTGTTGGCCCAAGGTTACAATCACCCGGTTTTAGAGTTTTGATGATTACAAAACTTATGTAGTTATTTGTACTAATCATATTTCAGTGTTTAAGTTTGTTTCAGGGTTCTAAGGATTCAAGATGTATTCTTCCTAAAGGAAGGTGGTGATTGACTCAAGTTAACTTAATATGAGATCAAGATTTCAAGTTATTCAACATTGCCTATGGAAAAGCCCATATTGAAGATCTTGTAGTCACCTAGAACCATTGTAAGAATTAGTATGTTAAAGAGTTAGGACATGATAAGTTGTGCTCAAGAAAACACACACACCATTTTCAGTTTTCAAAATACAAGTTTGTTTTTGGTTAGTTGGTTTTGGTGCATGTTTGATGGATATACATGTTTCAAAATATTTCATATTTTTATATCTAGTATAAAACATGTATTTCAACTCCTATAGCATGTTACTCAAATCTCAGACCATTTAAAAATATTTTCAAAATTTTTCAAAGTTCAAAAACATTTTCAAAAAAAAATCTATTTCAGGCCTCACGGTCGACCGGACCTATTTCAGGCCAGGTCGGTCGACCGGACCTATTTCAGCCAGGTCGTCGACCGTCCAGTCGATCGGGCATTGTGGCCTTGGGCATGCACGTCTATGTACATCTGCCGGTCGACCGGACCAGTTGACCGACAGACCTTGCGGTTGACCGACCGGTCGACCGACTGCAAGACCCTTAGTCTCAGGTTTTGTCGGTCGACCGGCCCGATCGACCGACAGTTCAAAAATTCCTTTTGACTAGCCTGCGGTTGACCGGACCGGTCGACCGAAGCCAACAGCTCTTTAGCCATGTGGCTTGCCGGTCGACCGACAGCCGTCAAAAGAGCCCAACGGCTCTTTCTTGAAATCTGTTTTGATTTTAACGCTTCTTACACCTATTTCTGAATTCCTTGTGGCTAAACTCTACCCTAATGACCTAGTATTCATTATGGATGATATGAATTCACTCCCTACAAATAGAGGTCATTGGTTACATGTTTAATATAAGAAAAATCCTATTGTTTCAAGTTTTTCAAAGAGAAGAAAGTTTATTTGCATTGCTTTTCAAAGTTCTTTCATTTGCTAAAGTTTTCAGTTAGTTTACAAGCTATTTTTACTTCTTTACAACTGAAATTTTTCTCACTTCACTTTTTGAGCCAAAAATCATCTACACTCTATAAGAAGTTGTAAGAGAGAGTTTGTGGTCTTTTGATCACCAAGTGACTTGTATTTTCCTTATGTTGAGATCCCTCTTGTGTAGAGGTTGGATTGGTTGGGGTTGGGTACTCCAGTCTTGTATAGACCAATTGTAATCCCCTTGGGTGTAAAGGTTTCGGTGTGAAAATTCCCTTTGTGGATTTAGTGAAAATCCTTCATAGTGGTGAAGGCGGGGACGTAGAGCAGTGGCTCGAACCTCGAAACAAATTACTTGTGTTTGCGATTGGTTTCCTTATTGCTTTTTATTGCTCTTCACTCCTAACTTGTGATATTGTTTGTTTGCTCTTCATCATTTCAATCAATTCATTGACTTGCATTTCTCGGTCTTTACTCATCTCAACAAGAAAGCAATTACGCGTCTTAACTCATAATCTAGAGGAATCAAAGAGGAAAAGTTCTGAGCCCTTCACGGGGAACTCAGCTTCAATTTCTTGTTTTGAGTGACCGCTTGCATCATTTATACTTAGTTGTTTAAAAAGATCATTAGATTAGCATTAACACCTATTCACCCCCCCCCTCTAGGTGTTTTTCAAAAACAATAAAGGTGTATGTGTTATATACATTCATGAAGAGGAGAGACGTGAAGTTAACTCCCCCTGCATACATGCATTACATGAAAAAGAGATGACTAGACCATAATCACATAACGCATAATATACAATTTATAAAAGGAGATGTGAAGCTCCTCTTACACACGTGTAAGACATAAAGAAGAGCAGTCAAGCTCCTTAATATGAGATACACTCAACATGAATCTATATGTAGAGAAGATGTTAAGCTCCCCTTGCATATAAGCAATACATATCAAAACTCTTGATACCAAATTATTATACCAATTGAAAATAGACAAAAATTTTAAGATACTAATTGAAAATATCTTGTAAACTTTTGATATCAATGAAAATGAAACATTGTATGTTTTGATACCAATTGAAATATATATATGTATATAGAATCTTGATACCAATTGTAAACATCTTAAAATTTTGATACCAAATGAGAATATTTTATAATTTTGATATCAATTGAAAGTGAAAACCAAATATTTTTATTTAAACATAACTTATTTCAATATGGATACCAATTTAAAATGAAATATGATACCAATTGAAAAACAACCAACTATTTGGTTAAATAATTCATTTTGCAATAAAGATACTTAATTTTAGAATAAAGCCAATTTAAGATTTTTGATACCAATATTGAAAATGTTAGCATATTTCAAATTAAAATATTTTTCATTAAGAGCATAGGAACCAACTGAAAAATAATATACCAAATCAAAACATTTTTCATCATAAAGAGTGGGAGTAAAATACCAATTGAAAATACAATCGATTGAAACTAAAACATGAAGTTTTCTCCCCCTTTATGAAATACCAGAGAAAGTGATGCATAAACTTGTATAAAATATCAATTTGAAAACTAATAGTCATTAAGGAGTAAATCAAGCTTAGCATAAATAAAATTTGTGCTTTAAGATGTAAAGATATAGTTAGCACAATCAAATCATATATGTATGAAAAGTGAATACCAATAGAAATTGATACTTTTTAAAGTTTTGAAGCATACATATATTGAAAACTAAAGATGAGTATACAACCATGAAAATATCAATTGGGATACCAATTGAAAATATGATGAAAATCAAGTGTATAAGTCATACTACCTCCCTTTCATGCACATTGTTTAAAAAAAATTTCAATTAGGCTCACAAGGCATGGTCGCCCATCTAACCGCCCTTTGATGGGTAGGGGTTTTCAAAAATAAGTTTAAAAATAATTATAACACGTTTGAAAACTCTACCATATGAGGAATAACACAACTAATTTTATGAAAAACTTGAAAACTAGTACGAAATCCTTCAAGTAAGGAATAAAATAAGAATATATCCATGAAAATTTTGAAAATCACGCAATCATCAACACTCAAAGAATATAAAGCAAATATGAGACTCATGAAAATAATGTCATGAGAAAACAAGAATGATGTGAGTGTACAAGTATTATGTGAAAGATATAGTCATGAAAATAGGCAATTAAGCTCATTATGAAATACCTTAAAACATGAAAAATATGAAAAATCTAATTTTCATCAAAATAATTTAAACTTCAAGGCATATGTATGTTTTGTCTAAAATAGAAGTATACATACATATCCAAACACAAATGAGTCCACAAAGAAGTTTACATACACGGTAAGTGACTCAAGGTTATACATGTATATCTTAAAGTTTTGATAAAATTAACTTATATATGAATCTAAAACATATCATTATAAGAAATAAGACCAAAAAATAGGGAATACAAGTTAAAATGTACGAATCATCAAAACTATGCTATACTAGTACTCTAATGGGTACAAATGAGCAATTTAGCACAAATATATAATAATCAATTTGTGGCTCATTAGTTGTACAAGCATATGCACAAGTTTTAATGAAAAATTACATCTAAACATGTAATCAAAATATGAAGTGCAAACCAAAATATGAACTTGTATGATCATAAGTAAATGTACATGTCTTAGACTAGAATATACAACATAGTTAAACTAAAGTGAGAACACAATAATATAAATCCATATAGAATATGGGTGCTTCTCAATTACTATGCATGTATATCATAGGTCTAAATATCATGACATTTAACATACTAATCATGAAAAACTAAAACATGCTAAAAATTAATCATGAAAGCATGTAAATATAAATCGGAGATTAGAGATCGTTACCAAAACCATGAGGGCACATCTCTAGGTCTCCAAACTAAGGTGGTCCTCCCACCAAACTTCCCTTGAAAGTGATGCTTTCAAAATTGTCATCTTTAAGCTCGAAACGCATCTATCTCAATGCACCAAAACTCTCACGTCGAGTGAGAGCCCACACCTACATCAAATAAAATAGGAGTGGTTTTTGGTACCCATACTCTTTTGGGTCCATGGGGGTTAGCTCCTTTCTTAACCCAAACAAACCTATTTGCAAAATTTGAGTCATGTATCTTATCATAACAAAATTTTGCAAGGTTGTCCTTACGTCCACAATGTGTACAAGTGTACACATGAGCATGCATAGCGTTATGAGTGTGAATGTGGGAAGCATGTGTATGCCATGATTTGTGTGCATGCATAGGAGGAACATGTTTCTTTCGAAACATAGATTCCAAACTTGTGTGGTTCATGGCACATTGATTCAAAATGGAGCCCAAATAATCAACATTCTTCTTCAACATACATATATCATTTTCAATTTTAGAAGAAAAGGTGCATGCAATAGATACACTAGGTGGTGAAGTATGGCAAACATGTGTGTCAATATCATTTTTCAAAGATATATTTTTCTTTGAAGTCAAATCTAGCTCTTTTGAAATAGAAGCAATTTTACTTTTCAAAAATTCATTTTCTTTTACAACAAAATCAGGTTTTGAAGATAAAGCCTTATTTTTCTTCAAAACAATTTCACAATCATTTTTATTTTTTAAAATTTTGTTTTCATTAAGAGCAAGTTCAAGTTGGGATTTCAAAGAGCCACGTTCATTTGAAATCTCATCCTTTTCTTGCAAAACATCATCAAGTTTAGAAGACAATTTTTATTTTCTTCTTTTAAATCAAAAGTTTTCTTTTTCAAAAGATTATACTTTTTTTAACAATTTTTCACATACAATAGATAGTTCTTCATTTAATGCATCGGCATCAATATGATCATTACTTGAAGAATTAGCATTATCATCTAGTTGAGATTCCGAATATACCTCAAGGGAGTCATTCCCTTGGACCATGTAGCATTGTTGTTCGGATTCATCCTCACTAGATTTCTCCTCCACAAATTTCATCATTTGTAGCGCGGGAGAGGTCAACGTGTTCCACACTGCAAAGGCGAAATCACAATGAGAAATCATACACAAATATTCTTTATTTAAAGTATTTCTAAGTACCACAAGAGCTTGTGCATTGGCCTCTATATGCTTGCTATTATCAAAATAGGATTTCTTGGTAGCGGCAAGGAAAACATGCAAATCTAGGATTTTTAGGTACATCTCATCCTAAATTTCCACATGTCAATGTTGGAAACATCATACATGGGAGGGGTCAAGCAATCCATGAGTGTGTGTAAACAATATAAGTGTGCAAATACAAATACTAGATTAGCAACTAAGATCTCACTCCTAGGCGGTTAAACCTAATATCAGGAGCGTAGGCTCTGATACTAATTGAAAGTACACCTAGAGGGGGGTGAATAGGTGTATGACTAATCTAATGACAAATGATGAGAAATTAAAAACTAATTGTAACGCACTTAGTGTAATCAAAGAGTGTAGCCGAATTCTCGGTGAAGGGCTCTGGACTATCTCCTCTAAATTCCTCTAAATAAGAGTTGAGGTGCTATATGAAGCTCTCTTGGTTTAACACAAATATGCCACACAATCAAGCCCAAGCATATAAATGATATGATATGATGTAATGCACAATATAAGAGAGAGAGTTTAGAGATAGTGGATCAAGCGCAAACACAAGGTATGTTTCGAGGTTCGAGCACCCAGCTCTACGTCCCCGCCTTCACACAGAAGGATTTCTACTATAGCGTCCACACAGGACTTCCCACACAGGGAATCTCCACTGAGGATTTGGGCAAATACAAATTGAGAGTACACAACTCCTCTCCCAACAAATACAATCTCTCACTAGAGGTAAGGCACAATACAAATCACCTCTACACTAAGAGGGATAGGCATTTAGCCAAACAACAATCAACCTCTAACTAGAGGGATTAGGCTCAAAGCCAACACCAACAACAATCACCTCACACTTGAGGGATTCCAACACAATCACCTCTCACTAGAAGGATACAAATACCACTTTCACAATCACCACTCACTAGAGGGATATCAACACGATCACTTCTCACTAGAGGGATATCACAAAGTATGGAAGGTTTACAACTTGGTGATCTCAAAGACCAAAAACTATCTTTCTCACAAAACAATGATCCTAATAGACAGGATAGATAGATAAGCTCAGGTGTGAGAAAATGAAGAGTTTGGAAATCAAAAACACAAAGAAAAACTCTTGGGAAAACATCTAGGATATAATGGAAATGAAGAACAAAAACCAATCTCAAAGACTTCTCTTTTCTTTGATTTTTTCAACCCTTTAAAACAAAATAAAGATCAAATCTTTTGGCTCTAAAACTCTTTTAAAAACTTGTATTTAAACATTAGAAAGAATGAGAATTTTGCTCTTAAAAAACTTGTTAAAAATAGCCAAGGAATGGGGTATTTATAGCCCTAACCAAAATCTTCCCGTTGGCAGCAGGAAAGGCAATTTTGCCCTTCCGGTCGACCGCCCAGTCGACTAGTCCAACGGTCATTTTTATGACCGTTGTGCCTTCGGTCGACCGCCCGGTCGACCGGGACTGGATACAGAGAGCAGCAGCTCTCTGCCGGTCCATCGGGACCATTTCTAGAGAATAGAGCTCTCTGGACGGTCGACCGCCCAATCGACCGGCCCACCAGCCCATGGCTGCGTGCACGTTCTGTGCACGTCGATCGACCAGACCGGTCGACCGACTTCTGCCTCGGTCGACCGGCAGACAGCCAGGTCCAACTAATTAGGGATTGAAAACTTATCTTTTTGGCTACTAAAAAATCCCATAAAATCACATAAATTTCACAAAAATTAGTTCTTATTAGATCTTTAAAATACAAAT
This sequence comes from Agave tequilana, assembly GCA_038442645.1. Classification (NCBI taxonomy): domain Eukaryota; kingdom Viridiplantae; phylum Streptophyta; class Magnoliopsida; order Asparagales; family Asparagaceae; genus Agave; species Agave tequilana. The sequence continues at coordinate 235,465 of JAVJIF010002525.1, read as the reverse complement.
ATGTGTGACAAAAATTCAACACATATCTCAAACAATTTGAATCATTTTTGTGTTCTTGAAAATTTACCTTAAACCAAAATCCGTATTTTTCAAAACTTGAATTTTTGAAATGGAAAACTGTTTTCTCCAAAACTCATGTAAATACAAAAACATGATATTGAAACAACTTTAAGTATATTGTATATGGATAGAATCCAATATATATGAAGGATATTATATCTATGTTTTTGACATAAAATCTAAAAATAAGTTTTGTTTAAATACAAAACTCCAAACTCATGAAATAGACTATCAAAATAAGTTTTTCTAAAAACACGAAGCATAGATGTATATAGATCAAATCTAAGATACATTAAACCATGTAAACTTGTTTTGATTCTATCTATTCATGAAAACTATATATATGAAAAACCGAAACCGGTTAAACTGAAAAACCAAACATAAAATTTTAAACTTGTGTGTGTATTGTGAACTTGAGCATATCAACAATATCTAATCTTTATAATGATCTAAACAAAATTTTAAACTAAACAAACTGATGTCTTTCTGTAGAACTCCTTCTCCAAGTCGACTCGATCCAAACATGATCCACCAAGCTTGGCTCCAACCGAGTGCTAGATGTGAACTTGACGCTCGAGCTCTTGAATCATCATGTGAAAGTTCCAAAACACCTTTGTTGAAGCTAATCACCTACTAATATCTTAATCAAATATCTGAAACTAAATATCAAAAGATTATTAGTAAACTATAACTACATGAGTTAATCATCATCAAAACTAGAGTGAAGAGCCTCTAGGCTAACAATTTCACCATGTAAATTCATTTCCTAAAAAATATTATTTGATTAAATGATAGAAATAAGGTAGGATTGCGACTCTGCTCGCAATCTTTATGTAATAAATGACTGTTACAAAGAATGTAATATTATATAATAAGAGACTGCGACTAAGGTTGCAATCCTAATATAATTGAGGAATGTGACTAAGGTCATTGTTTATAAGAATTAAAAAATTATTTTATTAAATATTGGGAGCTTAGTCGCAGTCCTTATATAATAAATGGTTGTTACTAACACCACAACATTAATATAATAAAAGAACGGCGACTAAGGTCGCATGCCTAGTATAATTGAATATTCTGACTAAGGTCACAGTTTATAACAATTGAGAATTTGTTCTGTTAAAACTGCGAGCTTAATCGCATTCTTAAAAAACATAATATCTGCGTATAAAAAAGTAATAAACAAGTATTCAAATTATTTTAGAACTGCGATTAAGGTCATAATATCACTATAGAAAAAGTTATAGAGTGTTGATAAGGAATGCGACCAAGGTCACATTCTTCATATCAACCTTGTGCTTGCGACTGCAGGTCGCACTTTCAATATATAAACATAATAATTTTCTCAGTAAGGATTCTGACCAACAATGACATAAATAATACATAAATCTAAAGAAAATTAACCTCTACTTCAGCATCCAAAGTTCTCTCTCATGCTGCATTTGTTTCTTTCGCTAATGAAGTTGTACTTGAAGATACCTGGTTCTTATTCAGTTGGGGAGAAAATGGGAGGGGTCGGCGGTGAGTTAGGCTTGCGGTAGATGAATTATGGTTAGGGCTCGACATCAAAAAGGATAGGCCGAGAAAGTTCTGATACAGGGAGATAGCAGATTGAAATGGAGAGATCGATAGAGATCTGATGATGAAATCTGTGTCTGCGAACTCGAAATCAAGATCAGATCCCACTTTTCTAAGGTCGAGATTATCTGCGAAAGGGAAATCCAGATCTGAACGCGTAGAGACAGAGAGAGAATAATGAGAGAGAAAAATAATGATAGAGAATATAAATCTCATCCCAAGAAAAACTGTTATTTTTGAATAGCAAGGTATTTTAGTAATTTAGTTTTTCAAAGGTGGGATCTTTATGAAGATTACCCAGTTTTATGTCACATATTGCGCACGTAACCGCAAGCTGAGAGACTCTCTCAACTGCCAGTAGATATACATTTTTCTCTGTGTGTGTGTGTAGAGAGAGAGAGATAGACTTGTGTAGCTCCAGAATGACTCAAGCCCGAATCCTTCCCACTCAAATACCAACATCCAACATTCAAATACAAGACACACTCCATTGAAGTTGATCTATATTATTTAAAGTAACTAAAAATAAAAAAATCAAGTATTTTGAATAATTTTTGCCCCTCCATCAAGAGACGCAAAATAGAGGGTCGAAAGTAATGAGTTGGTTAAATCTATGTCTTTAGACATATAAATTCTCGATCCGGCCATTTGATCATGACCTAAACATTTAAAAAAACCCTATAAATAAATTTTTGTTAGGCTTTAAATGTTCTACACTATTAAACTAACCAACTCACTATTTAGACTATCCATTTTTCCCTACTTGATGTATGGGCAAAAAGTATTTAAAATAATTAATTTTTGATTTATAAATATTTGAAATAATATAGATCAATTTCAACTGAATGGATTTTGTATTTGGAAGATGTATTGATGTATTTGAGTGGGAAGGATTCAGCCTCCAATCCTTCCGTAAGTACACAAGTCTACACACACACACAGACACACACATATAAAGAGAGATAGATAGGCTTGTGTCCTTTCAAAAGGATTTGAGGCTGAATCCTTCCCACTCAAATACCAATATCCGATATTCGAATACAAGATCCACTCTGTTGAAGTTGATCTATATTATTTTAAGTATTTATAAATCAAAAATAAAGTGTTTTGAATACTTTTTACCCATGTATTAAATAGAGAAAAAACGAACGGTCTGAATAGTGAGTTAGCTAGTTTAACAGTGTAGAATATTTGAAACTAAACAAAAACTAGTTTGTAGGAGTTTTTAAATGTCTAGATCATAATAAAATGGTTGGATCGAGAATTTATGTATCTAAAGACATAAATCTAACCAACTCATTATTTTCAGCTGTCCATTTTACGCCGC